>PVKB01004021.1:0-36967 GCA_004027205.1 Ctenodactylus gundi
GGGGGTGGGGGGTGGGGGGGCAGCCATATGATCTAAATCTAAAAATAATAAAAGTAGATTCAAATTAGTGGCTAATTTTACAACAAAACAAACATACAATAGTCAAAGGAGAAAAAACATTCAAAATGAATGTCTTAAGTAACGTCTCTATTGCATGTAATAGATACTTCAGTAATTATTTACTTTTTCTTCCCTTTTCCTTTTAAGAGTCTTAAGAAATTGTAGCTCGCTGTGCAGTAGTCCTAGCAGCTCCTCTCTGGCCTATGCATTCTGGAGCTGTTGCTCACTCAAGGATAATTTGTGGGCCCTGTTGGGGAGCTGGTAGGGGTGTGAGACAGGCATTTCCCTGCTGAACGACCAGGAAGAAAAATTGGTTGAAGCAGATCACACAGGAAAGTTCTTTATTGGTAGGCTACATACAGAAACAAATAAGGAAGTTCTTGAAGCAGCATTTGGAAAATATGGGCAAATAGTGGAAATACTTTTGGGGAAAGACCATGAAACCAACAAATCCAGAGGATTTGCTTTTGTCACCTTTGAAAGGCCAGCAGATGCTACAGGTGCAGCTAGAGATGTGAACAAGTCCTCAGATGGAAGAGCCGTCAAGGTGGAACAAGCCATCAAACCATCATTTGAAAGTGGTAGATGTGGACCACCTCCACCTCCAAGAAGCAGGGGCCCTCTTACAGGTCTTAGAGAAGGAAGAGCAGGCAGTGGGAGAACTAGGGTACCTTCCTCATGTGGAGGACACATGCATGATGATGGTTATTCTGTGAATTTTAACATGAGTTCTTCCGGCGGACTGCTTCCAGTGAAAGGAGGTCCCCCACCATGAAGTGGGGGGGCCTCCTCCTAAGAGATTGGTCCCCTTAAGACTAGTTTGCAGTAGCAGTGGAATGGCAGGAAGAGCCCCTGTGGCATGTGGAGGAGGTAGTTATGGAGGTCTACCTTGAAGGGTACCTTTGCCATCTATCTTAATTACTTTTTCATTGCTATGACTTAATATCTCTGGCATGCACAAATTAGGGGAGGAAAAGTTTATTTTAGTTTGCAGGTTCAGAAGGTCACATGGATAACTGGCAACAGCTGAAGCACATGGCATAGCTGAGTTGGAGGCAGCTCCTCACACCATTACAAACAGTAACGCAAGTCCAGTCAAGTCACATCAAGGAGTAAGGCAGGAAGCAGAATACATCCTTTCAGGTCCCATCCCAGTGATCTGGCCCTTCTGGGTCCAACCCCTTCCAGGTTTAAGCCCCCAGTACACACCTGTAATCCAATCCACAAGCCTGCAATCCAAACCATATGCCTATAATCCACCCCTCCAGACCAGGCCACAGTTTCCAACAGCACATGGTTCCACAGGCAATCCATACCATCCAAATACATGAGACTTTTGGGGTAAATTTCAGATCCAAACCTCAACACCCTTTTATAGAGATGCTTATTTGTCCCCAAGAGATGATGGATATTGCACTAAAGACAGCTACTAAAGCAGAGAGTATCCAAGTCTTGTGATACTAGAGATTGCACCCCACCCCCCAGGAGATTATACTTACTGTGGTTATAGTCCTCCTAGTTCATGTGATGACTACCCATCGAGAAGCCACAGTGACAGAGACAGATATGGTGGAACGATGTCTATTCACATCACCCATGCGGAGGTTCCTACAGATTCATATGAGAATTATGGTAGCTCCCGTAGTGCTCCACCTACATGAGGGTCCCCACCACCATATGGTAGAAGCAGCTGCTGTGATGATTACACTAGCTCAGGTGGCAGACATGGTACAAGTTGATACAGTTACTCAAGCAGCCAGAGTGATCTCTACTCAAGAGGTTGTGATCAGGTGGGCAGATGAGAATGAGGGCTTCCCCCTTCTATGGAAAGAAGGTATCCTCCTCCACATAATTCCTACAGTAGGTCAAGCCATGGAGCACCAAGAGGTGGGGCTGTGGAGGAAGCCAATCTGATAGAGGGGGAGGCAGATGCAGATACTAGAAACAAACCTTTGGACCAACATTCCCATTCAAAGAGACAAACAAAAAGTGCAAACTATTCCTTCATAAGTACCCAAGGATGAGTAAAAGGAAAAAATTGTGTTACCTTTATAAAAGTTCACGTTAAGTTCTCCTTCATAATTTTTATGTTCTTGTGAGGAAAAGTAAAACATATTTAATTTTATTCAATTTTATGAATTGCTTTCAACAAGCAAATGTTAAGGATGAAAGACTTGACTTGTGCTAGTGTTATAATTTTCCAAGTAAAAATGTCCCTAAAGGCCACACTTCCAGCCCAATTTTTACCAGTAAATGAGGCAATCAGTTCTAAGCTCTTCCACAAACATCTAGCCATCTAGATGTACATTAATCTCCATTAAGAGATGAGCCATTCTGCCTATAAAGACAAACAGACAAGTTAGCCAGCAGAGGAAGGTTGGGATATGCTACTCTTAGGATTTCAGGGTTTCACCCAACTGAAATCTCCATGTCTGAAGTATAAAAAACCTGAGGTCAGATTAAGGAAAATGCTTACCTAGTAAATAAAAAAAAAAAAAGAAAGAAAGAAAAGGAAAGGAAATGGATAATGCTGGCCATAATTTGTCTTTCAGACATTTCCTTGAAAATCTGCAAGAACCTTTCTCTTTCCTCTCTCCCCATAAGGCCATTTACATGTACGTTAAACAACTATCGAATACTACATAAAAGTTTAGCTAAAACAAAAAAAAAAAAGAAAGAAAGAAAAAGAAATTATAGAAAACTTCCCTAACCTTGGGAAAGACAGTGACATTCAGGTATAAGAGGCTTATAGAACACTGAAGTACACATGGCTAGAAAAGATCCTCACCATGATACATTATGTCTATTAATAATACAGGACAAAAAAGTTTTAAAATCTGAAAAAGAAAGAATCCACGACATAGTCAATGGCAGCCTCATTAGATGAACAACAGACATCTCAGCAGAACCCCCACAGGCCAGAAGGACATGGAATGATGTATTTCAACCCCAGAAAGAAAATGACTTCCAATCAAGAATAGTAGAGGCAGAAAGGCTGCAAAACTATGGAAGTTCACAACCACAAGACCTGCCTTATGAAAGATGCCTAAGAAAGTTCTACATCAAAGATGAAAATAAGGTAACTACCATCATGATGACACATGCAAGTATAACTCCCACCAGAAGAATAGACACAACAAGAGGAATAGAAAATAATTAAATATCATCAATACAACAAACCATCAAGCCATAAATATTAGGGAGGAAGAAAATAATAAAGAATAACTAGAGCAACTAGAAGAAAATCAACAAAATGATGGGTGTAAGTTCACACCATTCAATAATAAGTCTTATTCAAATGGACTTAGTTCTCCAGCTACAAGATACAGGCTAACTGAATGGATTATAAAACAAGACCTGAAAATACTTTGCCTACAAGAAACTAATCTCACCAGTACAGACACACAGACTGAAAGTGAAAGAATGGGAGCCAATATTCTGAGCAAGTGGAATCCTAAGGGGAGGAGTGGTAGCTATATGTATATCTGACAAAATAAACTTAAGACAAAAACAGTAAGCAGAGATAAAGAAGGTGCATTAGTTTGGGTTCTTTCAAAAGATAGAATTTACAGAAAGGATCTATTCGGAAGGCTTACAAATCCAAGGATAGAGACAGTCCAAGATGGAGGCCTGAATATGCGAGAGCTCGAATGTCTGATGGCTGCTCAGCCACAAAGTAGATCTCCCATCTGGGACTGCAGGACAGCTGGTGAGGTGAGAGTCTGTTGCAGATCTCGGTTGTTCAAAGAACAATGGCAAAGACCAGAGCCTGAAGATTGGCGACCGAAGATCGGCAAGGGGCAGACAGGTGCAAGTTGAGACTGGAGCAAATCTGTGATGCAGATCTACGATGTACAATTGCAAAGGCGAGAGCCTTCCCAGAGGAAGAAGCTATAACAATCTTCCTTCTTCCTTCCTTTTATACCGTTGGAGTTCCAGTTGACCCTCCCACATCTGGGTGGGTGCTCTTCCCTCATTCACTGGCCCACAAATCACTCACACTCTAATCCAGGCTGGTTCTCAATTCCCAATCTCGGTATGGTTCCCAAACCCTAATCCAAGTATGGTTCCTGATTGCCTCAAATGAACATAATCTCTCAAATGGTCACAGAAGGTCACTATATAATGATCAAAGTTTCCATTAATCAAGAAGATATAATGGTTATAAGCCAATATGCACCTAATGTCAACTCTTAATTTTATAAAAGAAACACTATTAGATCTAAAAGGAGAAACAGATCCCAATCTGATAATAATGGAGGGGCTTTCACACTCCAGTCTCACCAATGGATAAATCATTCAGACAAGAAAAAAATCAGCCAAAAAAAAAGAAAAGAAAATTAAAGATAAACTACATTGCAGACCAAATGGACTTGAAAGACATTTACTGAACATTCCATCAGCTACCTGAATAACACAGATTCTTTTCACTGGCTCAGAGAAATTTCTCTAGAATAGATTATATGTTAGGCCCCAAATAAGTTGTCTTTGTTATTTCTCATTGCTAGGACAGAATACACAATGTCTACAACTTTAGAGAGAAAAGATTTATTTTAGCTCACAGTTTCAAGTCACAGTCTCCATTCATAAGTGGGTGGCTGGAGATAGTGGAACCACATGGTGGGGCTGGAACCAGAGCCGGAGAACACAGCCAAGTCTGAGAGGAAAGGTAGAGCCAGCACATGCCCCTCCAGGTCAAGACTTAAGCATGTACCCCTTCCAGCCAGGCCCCACCTCCCAACAGTAAGTACACAGTATCCATAGGTACATGAAGCTTTTGGGGGACACTCCAGTCTCAAACTACAATACAAGTCTTAAATTCCCACCCCCCACCAAAAAAAGTGAAATCATATCTGTGTCTTCTCTAACCACAATGGAATGAAATTAGAAATCAATAAGAGAAACTTTAGAAATTACATCAATACACTAACACCAGACAGTCTTGAATAAACAATGAGTCAGTGAGAATATCAAAAGGGAAATTTAAAATTCCTTAAAACTAACAAAAATGGGAAGGCAAGATACCTAAACATGTAGGATGTAGCAAAAACAGCACTAAGAGGGAAGTGTACAGCAGTGAGTACATACACATGCACATGTACCAAAGGCTGCACATGACCTAATGATGTATCTTGAGGACCTAGAAAATCAATAAGAAACCAAAAACTAGTGGAAGGAAAGAAAGACCAGGGCACAGATAAATGAAGGAGAGCCCAAAAGACAATATAAAGAATCAGTGAAGCCAAGAGCTAGCTCTTTGAAAAGACTAAATTCACAAATCTTCATGCAGACTAACGAGAGAAAGAGAAAGTAAAACAATTAGAATTCCAAATGAAAAAGGAACCATTGCAGAGATCACAGAAATACAAAGTATCATTACGGATTATTTTGAAAATCTACTTGCTAACAAACTGGAAAATCTAGAAGAAATGAACAAATTTCTGGACATATGTGACCTACCAAAAACTGAACTAAGAGGACACAACCAACCAGAACATAGCATTAGTAAGTAATGAAATTGAATCGCAACAGGACATCTCCCAACCAAAAAGAGCTCAGACTGGATGCCTTCACTGCTGGATCTTACTGAACTTTGAAAGAATTATTACCAGTGCTTCTCACTCTATTCCATAGAATTGAAAGGACTGAAACCTTTTCAAACTCATTTTTATGAGGTTGACATTACTCTGATAACAAAACTTGATTAAAAAACACCACAAAAGAGCAAACTAGAGACCACTGTCACAAACAAACATCAATACAAAATCATCAATAAAAATTAGCAAATCAAGGTATACAACACGTAAGAAGATCCCACACCATTATCAAGGTTGGTTTCATTCTGAAGGTGCAAAGATGCTTTATATATATAAATCAATAAACATGATGCACTGCGTCACACAATGAAGGATAAAAAGCATATCATCACTTCAGTAGATACAGAAAGAGCAATTGATAAAATTTGGCATGTCTGCAATGTGAAAGCCCTGAATCAACTAGGTAGGAATCATTTTTCAACATAACAAAGGGTACTTGACATGACAAGCCTGTAGGCAACATCGTATCAAATGGGGAAAACCAGAAATCATTGCCTCTGAGATAAGGAATAAGCCGAGGGTGTCACGCGTGTTGGAAGACTTTTCATTATTGCTGATGGGGGTTAAAAAAAAAGCCATGTGCTTTGGCTGTTGCCAATTATCCATGTGACCTTCTGAAACAGCAAGCTAAAATAAACTTTTCCTCCCCCAAGTGATTCACAGAAGAGTCAGAGAAACAACAGAAAAGAAATACACAGGCATGCATGAGACACCCAGACCACAGAAGGGATGCTGCAGTGAGTAGAGGACTGAAGAAATTTTAGGGGGTTAAGTATGGGATAAGTGTTTAAAAAGGAGCTGGAGTCTTTAGCCTGTGCCCTTTGGGAAGAGTGGGTAAAGGGCACTGCAGTTGGAGAAGGTTTCAATGACTGGAGGAGAGAATGGTGGGGTCCTGGTTTGGTGAAATCAATTCTTTTGCTGGGGATACAGTGCTAAATCAAAAGAAGAGAAATCCCAAGGTTTGTTGTGGGAGCCTGAAGTCACAGCACCAGATGTTTGGGATTCAACCTGACAAGCTCCTATACAGCCCTGAGGGACCATGTGATAGGACATCCGATTGTGATGGTTCAACACCCAAGGAAATTCTGAGTGTGGTTCCAAATGCGTGAGAGATGAAAGAAATACACAGCTCAGGACTGCGGCAAGGGGAGAATCCACAGATGACAGATTCCTTCAAGAACTTGGGCTACCACTATCACTGACAGCCATTCGTCTTTTGACTATTTTTAATTAACCCACAAATATCTCGGTCATGTGAAGATAGGGTCAAACCTCATTATGTCAGAAACATGAGGAAAAACAGGTTTTTTTAAAAAAAGCAATTCAGTTCAATTCTTCTGCCTTGCAGACTCTTGAGACTATTATTCAGATGGTTCAGTCTTAATTGCAGTGTGTCAGTGAAGGAACAGACCTTAGAAAGCACCAGTCCAGTCCCTGTGTTTAAAGAAGCACATGACCTTCACCTAAACAGGTTATGAGCTCCTCTAAGGTCACACAGTTAATTAGTAGCCATTAAGTTTTATCCCCATGGCGAGGATAACAGTCATGCAGTATTCTTCTATAAAATGCATTTGGTTTAGTAAATAACATTTGCCTTTCAACCATTACCCGGTAACTCTGTTGTCACAAAGTTTTTCCTCCCCTGATGTTTGACCTCAATTCTTCCCTTTTATTAGGGGGTTGAGGGCTGCATGTTATTTATTTCTGAATGCTCAGCACTTAGCATCACGCCCAGCACATAGCTAGCTTGCCCCGCATTCTTGTTAGGTTGAGCTAAGCTTGGTTCACCGAACTCATCCCTTGCTATTGGGACTTCAGCAACATTTTATTTTGTACAACAGAAGAATCATCAGACCATCAACTGGAAGATACCATCTAGACTAACTCTTACTCCACAAGCAAAAACACCACAGTCCAAATGATGGATCCCAAAAAGTAAGTGGTCCCAGATCCTCTTTTCACACACACACACACACACACACACACACACACACACAATATCATATATCATGTGTAGATATAGAATCTACTCTAGTGAAAAACATTAGTGCTTCTCATATTTCTCTACAGGACAGATTCTAGAATATTAGCTTTTTAAGGGGGACAAAAATCTACACAGTGTATTTGTGCTCCCGTATGAAACCTAAGGTCAGCAAGCAGGATGATAAAAGCCTTTAGTGACCAGATGAATTAATGACAATTTCTGGGAAGAATTTTTTAGTGAGCATGGAGCTCAGGTGGAAATGTGCCACTTCAAGGAAAAACAGAGCCCCAAAGGGGGCAATGAAATCGAAGCTGGACAAAGGCAAGAACACTCGGGCCATGGAGTAAGATATGGGCCCACTGCTGGCCAAGTCATCTGCTCTACCATGTGCCCTTGAGTCAGTGGGGACAGGTCCCCCTGGACTCCCAGCCCGCTCACGCCTGAGGAGAACTGAGCCCTGGCTTTGGGCCACTGGAGGCCAGCCCACCCTCAGAGGTGAGACTTGCCCCACTGACATTGCGCTACTTGTGGCCAGGGAACCCTCTCCTAACAAAGGGTGGCCATTAATCCTCCTGCAGGGGAAGGTCAGGCAGAGGCTGCCCTGCAACGCTCCACTGGACTCATTCAAGTTCCTGATGGCTGTGACCCTAAAGCAGTGTCAAATGGAGGAGCCCTGGCCGAGGGGGTCCTGGAGGCCACTTGGCTGATGGCATCACAGAAGTCTGACCCTCCACATGGAGGGTGTCTTGGGCTGTTTGGGTTGCCAAAACAAACAAACACCCCAGCTGGAAGCCTTCACTGCTGACACGGATTTTCATTTTCTCGTGTTCCTGGAGGCTGGGAGACTGAGATCAAGATGTCTGTAGGCCTGGCTTCTCCTGAGACTTCTACCCCGAGCGTGCAGGTGACCACTTCTCCATATCCCCACATGACCTTGTCTCTGTGTGTACATGCTGTTGTCCCTCCTTCTCCTTATGAGGACACCAGTCCTACTGGATTTGGTCCATGCGTAGGATCTCATTCAATCTTAATTACTTTCTCAAAAGTCCTGTCTCTGATCTACAGTCACATAGAGGGTTAAGGCTTCAGCCTCTCATACAACCCAGACCATCGTAAAGGGGAAACGGCCTCTCCTCTTTCCAGGACCAGTGTGTCTCTTCCTGTGGCTGTGATTTTTCATCAGTCTTCTTTTCAAAGAGACATTTGCTATTGATTCAGAAAGCGATGAGGAAAAGTATCTGCGGGTTGAGTTCTAGAGTTGGGGAAGTTGCAATTAAAAGAGGGGAAATGAAAAAGGGAAAGATCACCTTGCTGGCAGGGGTAATTTCACTAGTGTCACACTCTACAATGGAAAACACACACACACACACACACACACACACACACACACACACACACACGGGAAGAAGCCTGACTCCCGGTTCCCGGGCCAGGAAGTGAGGGCACAGACTGACGGGCAGCCTGATTTACACAGGTACAGAAAGAATGGACTCTAGGCTGCGGGCCTGCTCAGCCAAACGCCCATGTGTGCATGAAATTAGAATGTCAACATTTGATTCATGCTGCCAAGCTTGTGACTGTGAAACAAATTATGTCAGTGGGTGGCAATTGCAATATTAGTCTAAGCAGATAACACTTAACTCTAGCGAGGAGGCCAGCCTGGTTCCAGCCTCCTCTCTGATTACTTTAACATCAGCATTGTGAGACAAAGATGAGCTACAATTTTCAGAGAAATAGGGAAATGTCTGATGTGGACACTTAGGTCTTTCTGAGGGGACACGTCGCAAGCCAAGGGCTGTGGCTCTCAACCCTTGCATTGAAATTCAGCAGTTACGCGAACACAGTGGTAGTTTTTATGAACAACTGTCACCCACTCAACAGAGTTCCAAGTGGATGGCTGTGCTATTTGTGGGCCGGTCTGACCTGTGCTAAAACCACTGCATCTCAGCGAGCAAATCCCAGATACCTGGGCAGAAGCTAGGAGCTGTGTCCCAAACACATTTCCACACACAGAAAGTGGCCACTACTTTGAAGGAGGTGGTGAACAAACTCTTCCAACTCACTTCCTGGGCTCCTCACCAAGCAATTTCACCCGGGTGAGGTCCGTGCCTTAAAGACATTTGAGTTGAAACTTGTTTCCTTCTACTCAATTGACTTCGTGGCAAGTGCAGATTTAAAAGCAATATCGAAATCCTGTGTGGCTGGGAATTTGTGCAGGAGGATGGTGGTGGAAGTGGAGTGCTGTGGCTGTGCAGTTTCTCTGCAAGGCTTTCTCAGTGAACCCATTTAAACTTGACCCACGAGAAGACTATTTCGCCACGAAATGAGGCACATATCTATCTGCCTTGGGGTTCCGTTTCTTCTTTTTTAAAACTAGCAACACAGCAAAACAGCAACTTGAAGTTTTATTCCATTACAGACCTCTGTGTAGTTAAAGTTAATGCTGTGAAAAATCCAACACGTAGCAGTGAGATGTTTGTAGAAGCGGCCACCAGGCCAGGGTGACCAGCAGCAGGATTAATGTGACCAGGGCACAGCAAGAGGGGCCAAGGAGGAAGGAGGTGACCAAGTCACTTAAATACCCACTACTCACCTCAAACAGTTCCTAATCATGAAGGATCCCCTTGCGTGTCCTTGAGGCTAATCGTGAGTGTCCTACCTGGAGTGGCTGCACCGTGGAATGGTCCCTGCCCTCGCCCTGTGTAGGCTCCATCTCTCCACTCACAGGCCGCAGGGTCTAAAACTCAGATCTGTGTTTTTCTTACTGAGCAAGAGTAAAAGGCCCAATGCCTTTATCAGAAGAAAAAAATGCAAGCAGAATTTGGGTGCTCTATACTGGTTTCCTATCTGATGGGTAAGGCTGTGGAAGGCAAGACCCCAGGTCATCCAGAACCCCAGGACACTACTGCTTCTGCTCCAGCTCTCCTGCACCAGCTGAAGCAACATGAGATCATGTGCTGACGTGGTTTTGAAGCAGCACGCCTGCCTCGTGGGCTGAGCTTGTTTCTCAGGACGTAGAATGTTTATCAAATGCTCTTTTCTTGGCTGGATACAACATAGTCTAAGCTCAGCAAGGAGCAAAACAGATTTCTGGAAACTCAGGATCAGAACTGCAGCACAGCCGAGCCGCCACAGATCGCTGCCTTGTCCCCAGGGGATGTTTGCAGGACCGTGGGCACAAACATTCAGTCTCTGCCTATGGGTAAAGTTCCTTAGCTGCCATGCCCTCATTGTCTGAGACTTGTGAAAAGGGCAGGTCATTGTGGGGCAGGGGCCGAGGTGAGGGCCGGCTGGACCCACCAGCCAGCCTGTTGCATTGGCCAAGCACCCTGGCCTCCCAGGCATGGTCTCCTGGAAGTTTCATTCATTCTAAAGCGCTCTGCGGCCTGGGCCATATTTCCTTTTATTCACACGGTGTCAGAGCCGCTGCACCACCCTCTTCACAGCCACGGGACACATCCTGCCATTTATTCCAAAGTACGCAGGGCCGAGGGGGCTCAGGCTCCGCACGGGACAATTGTGGGCTTGTGACTTCTCTGACCACAGAGAAGGAACTTTGTCTCCCGTGCGTGGCTCACTGTCAAATGCATTTAATGCTTTTCAAGGAGGACCTGGGATAAAACCACCCTCCTCACATGGAGCCCGGAGAGTGAACTGTGGTTCTCACCACAGAGGGAATGAACTGTATCCACGGGTGTAAAACTCAGGGGCAGCCAATGGAATAAACAATATTTGGATGTAAACAGATGATCAACAAGAGAAGGATGACCGTCTACTCACCCAGGGGGGGTTTACTCGGTTAACACTTCCACCCCTTAAAGACAATGGTGGGCAATCAATGCGTATAGGGCCTTTCAGGCCTGTTGCTAAGCAATACGCAGTGTCAACAGAAAAATGCCGGATGTACAGGGGACAGCTCCAGGCCCCAGAGGGAGCAACACCCTCGGATGATATTTTAAACTTAATTCAGTCCCAGATGAAGATTGTGACAGGTTCCGTGGCTAAAGCAGAAAGAACATTTGTGCCCCCAAATCTAACTGCCCCAAGCCGATCTGCTGCATTCGGCGAGTGTTTAATTTGGTAACAAGTGAAGGGCAGCCTACTCCCTGCGGCAGTTCGGCTAGGAAAAGGCACCCAGCGGGGCATCCTGAATATTCATTTCTTGCCAGCCCAGCAGCCTGCCCGCCCGCTCACCATCTCCGAGGCAGTATCAGCCTGGTCATTTGTCCCTAAGAGTCTCTCATTTTTTCATCTCTAAAATCTATTTTAGGAACAGCCCCCGAAGCCACTTCCAACCGCTTCTTCACAAAACTCTGCAGAAAGGAAAGAAACTTGAATAGGGTCCCGTCACCCCATACAACCATAAAAACCTGTTTTGTGGGGCATTCTTGAAGCTGGCCCAGAGGCTCTCAAGAGTTTTTGTATTTATTTACCCATTTCTTCCTCTCTATCTCTCCTCCCTCCCTCCCTCCTTGGATTTTTATATTCAAATGCAAAAGATGCCCATGTGTTTTAAAGATCCATTTATGTATTGGTTTAGAAGGTCATGCTATGATATTGAGAAATCAGGGTTGTTTTCTTTTTTTCCATAAACAGATGTTTACAAATTCAGCCTTTGTACCAGGGAGAGCACACTTAGCACAAAGAGCCTGTTTTCCATCTTTGAAGAAAAACTCTTTTAAAAAGAACCCATATCCCTGAAGTCCAGGAAATATTAACCCCAAATAGAGGGCTCCTCAAAGCCACTTCCCAAAGAGTCACCTTCCAAAAACTGAAATGTTTTCCTAACAAGACTCTGCTGGCCCACCCTGCATCCCTGAGGTTGTCACCCTCGGTAAGCACTTGGCCACCCGGTGTCTACCAGTTGTGTGGAGGCGATGAGGGACACAGCACTTTATTCAGTCTAGGAAACTGCACCTAGCTGAACACCAGCCTTTTTAAGAGCCCAAGTCACATAATTCTCAGCAGGCCAGGTTTGTCTGTGCTCAAGAGTTTGGTCTGCTTATTAAACCAATAAGCACCCAGTAGCATTCTGTCCAGCAGGCTCCCAACTCCTAAAGTAGAGGAGGGGGGAGTGGGGGAGTGCTAACACGGATTGTGCGGAGGGGAGGGGGGGTGGCAGGGGAGAAGGAGGCCGGCTCTGACATTCTGCTTCCTGTCTCAACCCACAAAACTAATTTTATAGGGTTGTTCCTGTCATGTCTAAGCTGGAGGTAGGAAGGGGCACGGAAGGGGGATAAAGCCACACAAAAGCATTCCTGGCCTGTTCCCCCCCCCGCCCCCCCCAGAAGGGGCGACTTTCTCTAACAGAGGCCTGGAAACACGGTGGGCCGAGGAAGGACCAGCTGTTCACAGAAGCAAGTGGCCAGTGATGGCAGCAGTTACAGGGACATCCGCCCTAATCTCACGACAGTGTGTGTCCCTTCCCATTGGGAGTCTGCAGTGATACTCAGGTGAGCTTTCCCAGGCTGTGAAGGGAGGGGAGGTGAATTATTGAGCCTGGCCACAGTGTAAGTAGCACTCACATGACTCTGCAGAGGCTTTGGGTGTAGATGGATTAACACCCACTTTGATTAACTGTTAGGCCTGACTCCTGTTCTAGTGTTTCCCTTTAGAATAAGAATAACTGAAACCTGAGTGTCAGGCTAAAGGACTTTGCTAAGAACCATACTTGGTGCCACCAATCACCGATGCTTACCTATCGAAAGGCAGAAAGTGCTCATGTGTTGGCTAACGACAATCACAATTTCTTGACATACATGGAAACGGACAAGAGGACTGTAGCATTTTTCTCCGACGCCTAATAGGTTTATTGAAGGCAGCTCTTTCCACCTATTCCATGAAGGCAGCTGCTCTTTTTCATCTCTCCTGCCTTATCCAACCTTGGCACAGGTGCCAGGCACCAGGCCTCTGTTGCATCTGGGTTCAGCAGCATGACAAGTGCCATCTGCAATTTTAACAGCAATGGGGCAGCTTGCCGTAACGCTCTGACTTGGGGCTCATCTCTGGCTTCCAGCATTCCAACAGCGACTGTGCCTTGTGCATTCCTGATCCCAGACAAAGCTGCCAATGCTCTCCCACTGTGAGGGTAGGGGCATGTTTTCTTCTTCTCTCTCCTGTAGAAGTATTTCTGTGACATCTTTCACTCTCCTCATTCTCCCTGTGGCCAATGTACTATACTGATAAAAACATGGTCCGTGTAAGCAAAAATGTACCCAGCTACCATCACAGAACAGAAGTAACTACCTGTGCCATGAAGGCAAAATGGCACCAGCGTGGATGCTAGGCATGGGACTCGTTCACCTAAGAAGGAAAAGGTAAGGAAATGAAGCACTAGCTGGCATGCCACAGACCAGCAGGACCCATACCAGAAATGGCAGATGGTTTTATGCAAATGTTGTCACGAATGTATTTTAATTAAACCACGGAGCTAAAGCCTCCGGATTTGTCTGTTTCCTAAATTGTCCACTACAGGTTTAGCATCTTTAATCCAAACACTGGAATCCTGAATGCTCCAAAATCTGGGAGGAAAATCCTACCTCCAACCTCCTGTGGCTGGCTGCAGTCACGACAGAGGCACAGTGAAAATACTGTGTAAGACGATGTCAAGGCTAGGTGCCTCACACGTGATTTCATGGTTACACTGGGGTCCCACCTCCAACACACCACATTGCACTTGGGCAAATGTTCTGACATCTGAAACATGGTCCCCAACATTTCAGATAAAGGCTGTCGACTTGGAGCACACTGGACACACGAGAAGTGACAAACTAATGGTATGTGTTCACATTCAAAAATTGTTATTAGATTAAAAGATCCATTGCCCTTAGTCCATCAGAATCCTCCCAATCACTTCAAACACACTTGTCCCATTGTTCTTGACACTGTCTGAAGCCATTCTGGAGGTCCTCTTCCTGAATGTCTTTTTGAGAAGTGGTCAGAGATACGGAGGGCCATCCCTCAGGCAGGAAGGCAGAGTCATCAGAACCTGAGGGTTCACCCTGGTCTATTCAGTGGATCTGGCACTGTGTGACTTCTGGCTCTATTTCCTAAAGTCAAGGTGATCATGAAAGGTCACTGTTTAGGACAATTCAGGACATGGAGAAAGCCACAAGAGCACAATTAAAGACACGAACAAGGACTTCCAGAGCAACTGCACAAAGCGGCAAGAATGAAGGGATAAATATGGCCGGAGTGAGGAAAAGGAATTTGATGGTGCCAATGTGTCTTTTACTGTAATAAACCTCAAGTAAAAACACACTGAATTTTTGACCACACCTCATGATTTGCTCATTGTCTAATCTTTCTCTTGGATGAGGTCATTGCTGAGCTGGGGGTGTCCCTTCATGGCTGTCATTTGCATCACCTGGAGAACCCTGCGAATTCTTGTATGCTCATGTCCCACCCCCCTAGACTTTATGTTTCAATTGCCCAGGGGTGGAGCCCAAGCTCTACCTACCTGGTAATTTTCTCAAGAGCCCAGTGTTGCAGCAACTGAGCAGAGGAGGGCGATGACAGAGCAGGCAGGGTTTGTCACAGGCAAACCGAAATTTGAGAAAACACCTTCCATTCGTTTTGATTTTTCCAAGAGTGGGGAAGTAGGAGCCCTAGCACCTCTGTGGCGTTCTGGATCAACAGATTCCATGGGAACCTGGTGGTAATCTAACAACTTCAGTGATTGGAGACACCCCCACCCTGAAACTGGAGCAGGCACTGGTTGTATTCAGAAGTGCCCTATGGCAGGTGTTCAAATGCCTTGACAGCCAGGAGGCACATGGAAAGGCCACCTGGAGGTGGAGGGCTTGGGAATGGAACTGAAGTTGCCACATTTCTCAGGAGCAGTTGCCGGGAGGGAAAGGGATTTGGTCAGGTATCAGCAGGTATCACCAAAGTGCAGGGTCCTCTTCAAGGAAAGGAGAGAAAATTTTCCTTCTTTTTTGTACCATGCTTTTCTTTGGTTCCCAAGGTAGGACCGGGGATAAAGCCCTGCATTTACTGAGTGCCCACTGTGGGCCTGATGGGGTTCCGGAAGCTTTGCACTTGAACCCTTTGCTTGGATCAGCTGCACAAACAATCTCTGAGTTAGGTCCTATCACTACCCCCATGGTACAGAAGAGGAAACTGAGGCACTGAGGGGTGAAATGATGCACAATCAGTCACTGTCTTAACCCCACTTCCTATCCCCTTCCTTGGTCCTCTCCTTGGGCTAAAGCCCCCTCCTATCTGCAGAGGTACAGGGTTTTGTAAAGGCAGGTGGATTATAGAGGAATAGAGACCATCACTGTTGTAGAGGAACAGACGATGCAGTTTTCCTCACTGTTGAAACCCTCAAATGCAGCAGGCTCTGACAAGCTGCCACCCCTGAGCAGCTTTGCCCACAAAATGGCCAGGAGGGACCCATGAATGTTGGGCCGGGAGAGGAGATAGGCACAGTGTGGTGACATCTGTCTGCTTTCCCCCAGATCATTTAGCACAACCTAACAGGCACATGAGGAGAATCAACGATCAGTAGGTATTTAACAAGTAACTACATAAAACGAGGCATGGAAATCACCAGAGTGGAAGCCGGGCCTGGGAGTGTGGGCCGGTGACCTGGGAGGCAGAGACAGGGGTTCGAGCCTAGTATGTTGCAACTCAGGGAGTCCCTGCCTCAAACAATTAAATTTATTTATTTTTTTTATAAAGGGCAGGTGATGGTGCTCAGCGTAAAGGCCCTGGAGTCAATCTTCAGTACAGAACAAGAAAGGAGGAGCAGGAGAAAGAAGAAAGAAGAATTTGTTTCTAGCACAAGAGGCAAAGGCAGAAATGTCACATGGAAAATGTCACAAGGCTGTAGCAGGAGGAGGAGGAGGAGCGGGAAGGAGAAGGGAGAGCAAGCTTCCTGGGAGGCGCAGCTTCACCAAGACCCACTCGGGAAGTCAGGGGAGCGGCCGGGGAGGACAGGCAGCTGACTCTGTGGAGATGAGGCGCTTGATCTCTCCTGGCCATGGGCCCCCAGCCGAGGGCCTGCAGACGGCAAGGAGGCCACCGCCCTGCGCGGAGCTGAGGGTGCGGGAAGCGCTCGGGTCGAGGCGCAAGTAGCCAATTTACAGCGAGGCTCGCTCGAGTCAATTAAAGTGTTTTATTAGCAGGAATTGGAATCTCTTACCTTCATTAACATTTAACAGTAAATGGGAGGAAAAAAGGTAAATAAAATATTATCCGGCTTTTTAAAGGTCATTTCAGACTGAGTGTTACAAACTGCAAGCCAGGGCCGTGGGACGGCCCTTTGTGGGGATTTAGTACCAGAGCTGCCGCACAGTCCCACAAGCTGCTAGCAGGGACACCGAGGCAGGTGAGCTGCTCAGAGGTGGAATCCTGACAACTGGGGCCGGGATGGAGGGAGGGTGTGACCTGGGGGGCTGGCTGTGCCTCAGATCTCAGACTGTAAATCATCTGAGGTATGCAGCCCTGACATGGGCCTTTAACGAGCACCTGCTTTTCAACAGCCCCAGGCCACAGGCCTTGTTAAGTAACAGACCTCACCACATCCCAGATGGAACCAGGGAGCCTGGGCCAGGTCCCCCACTGGTCCCATGGTGTCAATTCCCAGATACAACAGAAGTGGAACAGTGATAAGCTGGCAAGAATGGAGACATTCTGGACACGAAGAAACTCTGCATGTGGGTGCGTGTACACGTGCATGTGTATGTGTGTGTTACAGGGGATCAGCCAAGAGCCTTCACACCGAGCTATATATCCTTAGCCCTTTTTGTTTTTGGAGAAAGCATCTCCCTCTGTACTCTAGGCTAGTCCTAAATTTACTACGTAGCCCAGACTGGCCTTGAACTCAGGGCAATCCTCCTGCCTCAGCCTCGCAGGGTCTAGGATTACAGTAGTCTTCTAACATGCTTGGCTAATTTTTTATATGATATGGGGGAAATCGAACCCTGGGCCTTGCACATGCTGGGCAAGCACTCTAGCCACTGAGTTATGCCATCAGCCCCTCCAGCCCATTTTTTCTTTATTGCTAAATTTCCCAGGCTAGGCTAAAACATGTGATCCTCCTGCCTCAGCATCCCAGACTGGGCTTAGGCTTATTCTGTAGCTTTCTAACTTGTAGAGCCAGAAGTGATGTAGAAGCCACCCCAAGGCTACCCAGCAGATATTCCACACCGCAGGTCTCTCCTGAGAGGTGGCTCTCTCACACATGCTGGCCCCAGGAGCAGGTTGTCATCCTCCCACATAGGGCTTCTGTCCTGACACATGGACCCAATAAGGAGGAGAATTAGCCCTCCCAGGATGGAGTTTCCAAGGATGTGGGGCCTCTGGGTGGCTGACCCTGCACCCTGGATAGGAGGGTGGCAGGAGAAGGTGTCCCTGGGCCTGGAGCCACAGTCTCACTCAGCAAGTGAGGCTCTATGTGGGACTCAGGAGAGACAGCGACACTCCCAGATGGCAAGAGCCACTGGATTCATGAACCTTCTGGATCCCAGCATCTGACTCAGATTTGACTTTCCTACACCTGGAAAGTGGGGAAATGGGCTCACAGCAAAACAAACCTTTCCAAACTTAAATAAATAGATAAATACTGTTAATCACAGCAACTGTGCTCCTGAGCACAGCGCAGCTCTGTAAACGCAAAGGGCAGAACCACAAGGAAAAAAGAGAACACACACCTACGTAACTATGACTCCCATGTTTGGTTTTATTGTGCTGAAAGCCTCAGGTCTATCTCTCTAAACGTCAGGGGCTGCTGCTGGTCAGCCCCGGAGCCATCTCTGTCAGAGGCAGCCTTCTGTTGTTGAAGGAGTGTCCCCAGAGGCAGAGTGACTTCTGCCAGGCCCGTGTCCTGCTGCTCTGAACACCTTTAGCTTGCATTTGGTCCAGAAAAGAAGTGAGGCACATTTTCTGGAAGAAAAGCAAGCTCTAAGGGGTTCTCCAGGCCCCCAGCTTGGAGCCTTCTCTGCTCCTTGTTTGAGGGTACATGCCGGGAACTCCTGGTCCTCCAGAAGGAGTCTAGGGAGATCACTGAGCCTAAAAACCTTTGGCAACGAAGGTCTGTGGCAGAGAGATGAGACACCCTCCCCCCCCCCCCCCCCGCCCCGACTCTCTGGTCACATCAAGAAGCTGAAGAATCATGGCTCTAAGATGAACTTATGACTTATGTGGTATCTGTTGTCCGGAAAAAGGTGTAACATAGAGCTTCTATTAGCTGCTAAAACTATCATTTAAAAAATACATATATAGAACAAAGTGTGAATGAGCATACCTGTAGTCTCAGCCACTTGAGAGACTGAGGCAGGAGGATCCCAAGCTTGAGGCCAGCTTGGACAACTCAGTGAGACAGTTTCAAATAAAACTCCAGGGTCCCATACCCAGTACTATAAAAACAAAAATCAAACTACGATACATGAGGTGAAAGCAACCGGCTTTAGTGAATGCCTATAAGCACTGTGTTGGGGGTAGCTCTCCTCTCAAATGGGCCCACACGTCACTACCGTGGCAGCCTGCACACCTTCTCTCTCTCATGTGGTCATGAGGGAGCTGATCCGTGTGATGCCCATCTAGCCCTAGCCGTGCAATGGTGCTTTTTTACCCCCTGACCCAGCAGCGCCAAGTGATCCTTGAAAGAATACAAGGCCGTGGTACGCTCAAGTGTTATACACACAACTCACTTGCCAGGGAACAAAGACATCCAGAATGGATGCAAACCTCCGCAGAAAGCTGACGTGGAGAAAAGTGATGATGCAACTCATGGCTATTTACCAGAACAGTGTCTAACTCTCAGACACATACACATGCACTGTAACCAGCTGGATCTGAAGTATACCTGCACGTCATATGTTAAAGGCTGGATCACCACTCCACGGCCTTATTAGGAGGTGTGGAACCTTTAAGAGGCGGGGCCTAATGGCAGGATGTCAGGTCCCTGGGGGCATGTCCTTGAAGGGTCCAATAGGGACCCTGCCTTGTTCATCTTGCTCTCCTTGCTTCCTCATCAGGGTGAAGAGGCCATGGACTGGAACCTCTGAAACTATGAGCCTGAAGAACTCTTTCCTCCTTGTAAATTGTTTATCTCAGACATTTTGCCATAGCAACAGAAAACTGACTAATACACACACACACACACACACACACACACACACACACACACACACACACTACAGTAAGCAGAGACGGTTGCTTGTGTGGCCTTGAAGGAAATAGCAGTGAGGAGAAAGGCATAAATAAACCAAGAAGTGTGATTAGTGTTACCCTTTTCTCCCGAGGTTAAAAAATTTTATGTTCACAATTGTTCAAAAATAGTCTACAAAGAAGATGCCTAATAAAAATTGATAAAATGCCCAAGCCCGGCAAGTTATGACCGAGGGCTGGAGACTGGAAGAGGAAGGTGAGCTGATGCCCAGTTGCTCACAGGGAAGTTCTCCTGGGAACGTCGTAACTATGCACCACTGCTGTTCATTAATCGTGAGGAAGCTAGCCTACTCTGGCCCTCTGCCTGCTGGGAGGGCGTGACAGAATCACGGACTTGCATGAAAGATGGCTCTATGGTTGGACCAATGGTGCGCACGTCTCAGGGAGGAGGCTGTGGGTCAGAGACCGGTGCCTCACACAGGCCACATGGAATTAAATGGTTTGCAGGGAGTAGAAACTAACCCTCACTGTCTTAGGCAGGAGAGCATCCGCTCATTTGAAGCCAAATTCTTATCTGTTTTTCCTTTGTTCTTGGTTCTAAAGCAATGTTAGAAATGACATAGCCCAGAAGAAAAAAATCTAGCCTCTTACATGGCCAGTGTTAAAAGTACACAGGTTTTCCAAGGCTGTGCAGTGAGTGTGTATGTATACACACACACAAACACACACACACACACACACACACACAAAAAGGCAGATCAAACACTCTGATGAATAAAAATGTAAATTTGGGGGCAAATGAGGCATGAAACATACTGGCCAATAAACAACACAAAAGAAGGTCATACTAAATTTTTTATCTAACTAGACTGGGAAGCATCTAGCCAAGAAAACTCTGTCAGAGGAGTTGCCTCTCCTGACAGACACAAAGGACTATTTACGGTGCTGTCCTAACACAGACCGAAAGAAGCCCAGGATCTTACTGTACTGCATGTTTAGGATGAGGATGTGTAAAGGCTTCAAAGGCTTGACCTACAGTGAGAAAATAATACATGCCCAAAGGGGTCACAGCCCTTTTTGGAAGATGGCTCACCCTGCAGGTCCTTAGGATGGCAACATGCATTTCAGCCCACAAACTTCCTCCACAGGCACCTTACCAAGTGGCCATGCCTTTGCGTGACCCCAGATGAGGAAGTTGGCCCTGGAAGTTCAGGAATTCTTGCAAGGTTCTTATGGCCAGGGAGCAGCCCAGCCCAGCTGGGATATGCTTGATCCCCACTGGTCCCTGCTCTGCCAAGCATCAGCCCTGTGTTCAGAAGGGTCCCCACCAACAGGCACTCCTGGATGGCCTGTGTTGCTTCTCTCCTTAAGCTATAGCTGAGCAGTCCTCCTTGACACAGGCCTGTCATCCCAGCACTCTGGGAGGCTGAGGCAGGAGGACTTCAAGTTCAAGCCTAGCCTGGGTGACTTAGGAAGATCTTGTATCAAGATCAAAAACTAAAAATGAGCTGGTGGATGTGGCTCAGTACAAGGGCCCTGGGCTCCATTCTCAGCACCATAAGAAACCAAAGACCCTATGGCATCCCTGAGGCTTTCTACTTTCATGCCAATGGGTCTCCTCCTGAACACCTCTCTCTCTCTCTCTCTCTCTCTCTCTCTCTCTCTCTCTCTCTCTCTCTCTCTCTCTCTCTCTCTCTCAAAAGGACAGGATGGTTCCCTTGTGTCTGAGGAGCCAACAGGCCTGAGGGCAAATCCTGCCTCCATTGGGTACCTACACGTGGCCCCTGGAAGAGATCCAGGCCCTGTGAGCCTCAGCTTCTCTTCTAGCATGTGATGATCATTTCCGTATGCCAAAACCCTGGGTGTCGTCCAGCTAGGGCCCTGGTGGCTGCTCTTTTCCCTTCTCCAGTCAGCAAAGGCAATACTGGGAAGTTTGCTTTAAGCTAGGCCCAGGGAGCCAGGCAACCCCATGGACTTCCCAACAGTAGGTTCTAGGATGGTGAACTTTCTAGAACATAGCAGACCCAACTGGACAATGGGCACTAGTGTCTCAGAATCGTCCTTATTCCAGCCCCCAGGCACTGGGAAGCTTCACAGGTGAAAGACCAGAGGATCTAAGATTCCCATCCCAACCTGGGTGAAGTGAGAAGGTTTCCCAGCCTGGCTACTTCTGGGAAATTTCTGAGCCCATGAGGACGAGGTCATACCAAGCTCCTCAGGGCACTGTCTGTCTGCACTAATTAGAGAAAGCAATGTTGTTCAAAGCCTGACCTCCGTCTGTCTCCCAGGCTGGCTTGACTCCAGACTTAGAGGGCTCAGAAGCTTGGGCCCCATTCATGCAGCCCTCCAGCCCTTCAAAGGTGAGAATCACAGACACTGCCCAAACAGGTGGCAGTGGACACATACACGGGCTGTCTTGGCAGTTCTGCTGGCCACTTTCACTTTCACTGCCATTCTCATAAAGCAAGCTGGAGATCTGGGGCGTCCACACCTTCAAAAGGAAGTGCTGATGCTACAGCAGGGTGGCTGCTACTGTCACCTTTCTATATCTGCTTATCCACACGGCATACTTGTTCAAGCAGGAGCCAAGGTTAGACTTTCTTTTGATGCCAGGGGCCCGGGGAAGACAAGGAGAGATGAAGGCCAGTCCTGGGAGGAGTAACAAACCACACCGAGGAAGTGGAAAATTCAAAATTACCTTTGAAGGCTAAGAGCACCCAGGCAGGACCAAGTCAGTCAGAACCTGAGAAAAAGATACTGTTTGTGCTGATGGATGGGCCTGAAATCCCCCAGGACTTTATGCCTGATCCTGTTGGCTCATTACCCAACCTTGTGAAGGACCTTGGGTGTCCCTGTTTCTGCATACCCATGGATCTCCACTTCCTAGAAATTAGACAAAACATCCCTGACATAAGGCAGGTGACATGAGGTTTCCATGGTACTGGCATGACAGTGGGTACAGATGTAGGGACCAGGGACATGCTCCTTGTGGGAGAGGAAGGACATACCCCTGTGTACTCAAGGGTCCAGCAAATGGGGTCAGGGAGCCAGAAGGAACTTCTATGAAGGAAATTGACTACCAAACTCATTTTTGGAGCAAAAAGACTCCCTCCATGGAAATGAACTTGGCTTCATTAACATCCTCTGTGTGTGTTTAGTGCTAGAGATTGTATCCACAACTTTCGCACTGAGCTATACTCCCACCCTACCCCACCCTTTTAATTATTTTTTTAAAAATGTAGACAGGTTCTCTCTAAGTCACTAAACTGTCCAGCTAGGCTCAAACTTGTGATCTTCCTGCCGCCACCTCCCAGAGTATTGTGATTACAGGTCTTATGTTATGTTCATCTTAGAAATCAGATGAAATATCCCTGACGTAAGGCAGGTGACATGTGGTTCCCATGGTACTGGCATGACAATGGGAGCTCTAAATGGCATTTACATATTTTACACCACCTTTTCCAATCCAGCACACTTTGCCCAGGCTTTCCCCTCTGACCTGGGTTTTCCAATCCTTAGCAAAAATAACACTCGCTGCTTCAGGTCCCACAGTAGTACACACGTACTTATTAGGTCCTGCCTTAAAGCAAATTCAAATATTTCCTGTGATCCTTTTTGGCAGGCGTCAGGTATGTGGCAATTCAACCTGAGGATGGGTCTGAACACTCATTCAGCCCTCCAGAGCTGATATTTCGGTACCTCCCATGTACTCTATAGGACCTGCTAATTATCTGTCACAATGTAACCATCAGACTCAAATCAAACAAATAAAAAAACAACTTGATCTAATTTCTGCTTTTTCCAGTTTCTGAGGCTCCTAGCAGCATATCCGTCAAGCCAGTGTCTTGGTCTGAGATGGCATATACTTCAATGTCTTTCCCAAAGCCCCTGTTCTTGGCAAGGAACAGTCCCTTTTGCTGCCCAGATTAAAGAGCCAGGTCACTTCCCTCATCTCAGGATGTTGGACCGGCAAGGGGCTGAGTTGGCCCTTCCTTTCCAGAGGACATGTTGTGGCAAACTTGAACATGGTGCCGTCTGCCCCCTGGGACAGATGTTGGGCCTCGGGGGAACTCCTGACAAGGGGGTGCGATCCAGTCGGTCCTCTCCTACGGGGACAACTGCCTGCAGGGAGCAGAGCCCCATCACACTGAAGTTTCATTCCCTTCCTGAATCCCAGGGAGAACTGCTGATCTCTGGTCTCAGTTAAGCTGGACACACCCACTCTCAGTCCCTCATCCAGCCAGTATTCACCGAGCGCCTACTGTATACCAGTTCCTATGCTAGGCGGAGTACAAAGACAGAGAAAAACACACCTGCATACCATGGGGACAGACATTA
The DNA here is from genome assembly GCA_004027205.1 of Ctenodactylus gundi. Lineage (NCBI taxonomy): Eukaryota > Metazoa > Chordata > Mammalia > Rodentia > Ctenodactylidae > Ctenodactylus > Ctenodactylus gundi. Next base: position 24,097 of record PVKB01004021.1, read on the forward strand.
ATTCCTGAGGATTGCACATGAGGAACTAGTATACGCAACCCAACTCCTCAGTTTTAAAGGGCAGTTCACCACCAAGCAAAGTATGTGTGCGCTCTGTGACGTGCTCATAAGACTTGGTGAGGTCAAGGGTTGCGGTCTGTCTTATTAGGGCCATGTCCCTAGTCTTCAGAGCTGGGTCTGATACATAACAGGTGCCCAATGGTTACGTGCTGAGCAAATGATCATGCTCTTGGCCCACAGGCACGAGAGGACCGTCTCCCATACCCTCAGCCAAGCCCTGGAGAAACACGCGCACTGCCTTCCAACCAACCGAGTGGAGCGCATCTGCCTTGCAGTCCTCAGACTGGGGACAGACGGTCACTGGAGGCCATGGACAAATGCTGGTATTACTTAGTCACATGGAAAAGCAGGTCACCAACAGCAGTCCAGCTGGACCAGTCTTTTCTCTCTCCCTTTCTCTCTCTCTCTCTTTTTTTTTTTTGCCAAAATATACACAGAAGCTCTTTTTAGTTGGTTAGTGTTTTCTCTTTCCTTCCTTCCTTTCTCTGTGCATTTTTCTGTTTCCTAGCCTCACTAAAACAAGCCTGTATTTCTTTTCTAATCACACAGTTCCACATTTCTCCAAAAGGAAGATGACTGCTCCAGTGTCGATCCAATTTTAGTCTCGGTTTGCATCTTGTTTCTATGGAAGTCCTTCTATTCCGCTGTGAGTCACAGAAAGTCCGGCAGGAGAGAGAAGTTGCAGGAGAGAAGGCAGGGCAACGAGACTTCTCACAGGGGCTGGTATTTCACACCAGGGCTGAGAGTGGAGAGGTGGGTCCATCTGCTCATGACCAGCTGGTGATCCGTGTCAAAGAGCTCAAAGGAGGAGCTGTAACTAGGGACTGGGGGTGGGGAGCAGGTCACCTAGAGGGAGGAAGGACGAGGGGCCCCCACACAGGGAGGGCTCTTCTTACAAATCCAGGGACTCAGGCTGCCAAATCCACTTAAGGTTAATTAACTCTATTTCAATGGATGTCAACACCAAATTTCTCCTAAACAAGACCAGGAACAGAAGGCTAACTTTGTGTAAAGAAATGTTATTTTCCCCCCTCTCTCCTTCTCACCTAGGAGGAAGGTTTAACTAGGATTTCAAAGCCGAGCCCTGCTGCCATTCTCAGGGGTTTGGCAGCTGCTGGGTTTTGGTGTCCGTGTGCCAGCGCTTCGCTCTGCCAGTGACGTGTTAGGGTAATGACCGACTGAAGGACTTCAACACATTAAGTTCCCCCAGAAGCCTTTGTCTAACAAGGTAATTTATGGTCTGTTCAGGAATTTGGTCTTTACAAAACAGTCAATTCGCACTTGCTCTGGACTTCAAAGCCACCATTATGAGCCTGGTAGCAGAAGGCATCCTGTGGCCCAAAGCAAGACCAACACATAAGTGAGCATTTAATGACTTCTGCCAAGGGGACCATTGAGGGCCGCTGCAGCATTTGGCCACTGGGGTTACAAAAAATTGCCCCTAAAAGTGGGCCTCTTCTGAAAATAATAAGTATTTCACTGATTCAGTACAGATTTTCAGAATTTGGGAAGGGCCCAGGAGGAACTAGTGTACCCTGGGAAAAAGTCCTGTGTCTAAGAGGGTCTGATTGGGATACCCACTTCTGCAACCCCACAGCCAGGGCAATCCCCACTCTCTCTCTCTCTCTCTCTCTCTCTCTCTCTCTCTCTCTCTCTCTCTCTTTCTCTCTCTCTCTCTCTCTCTCTCTCTCTCCCGTCCTGGGGTAAAAATCCTCCCCACTAAGCTATCTGCTTCCAAAAACCCAGTGACAGAACTGATGTAGAGTCACAGGTAGCTCTATTCGCAAAACTGAAAATGGACAACACAGTTCCCACACGATGGAAAATCCTATAGCAGTTGACACCAATTTCAGGAACATGCAGTAATCACGCGTCACTGAGACACCACCCTGGCTCTACCCTTTGGGCCTCCTCCCTTAAGGGCCATTCTTCCTTTTTCTTGAGTGGAAACACATGTTTTTAGCTGAGTGGACTTAACCTGGGTCTTACTCATCACAGTTCATCTTGGTTGTCAACTTGGAGACTGGGTTGAAAGACACCTGGCACAGCACCCTTCTGTGTGTGTCTGGGTGTTTCCTGGGACATTGGCACGTGGGCCAGTGAACTGAAAGGGGTGACCTACTCCAAATGTAGGGTGCACCATCTGACAGGATAGGTCTGAATGAAACAAAAAGTGGAAAAGACAGGTAGCACCCAAGGTCATGCAAACTGTTCTTCTTGAGTGAGCTTTATTTTTACTGCTACCATCTCCAAGGGATCTCAGATTCCACATCAATGGCTCTTCTGGGAGTTTCCAGGGCTATATCCTGGGCCTGGGGATGCGTCCTTGACCCCTCTTGCTCTGAGACCTCTGGCTTCTTGGGCTGAACACCTGTGTTTTCCTGCTCTTGAGCCTGCACACAGCCACTGTGCGTCTCTTCAGCCTCTGGACATGTGAGCCAATGCAAGAAATCTCTTGTAATTGTGCATACATCCTATTGGTTGTCATCCTCCAGAGAGCCCTGACTAATTGGGTGCCTCCAGAATTCCAGGAGGCAGATTGGCTTCCTTCTGCTGATGTAACAGTCTCAACACCCTGCGGGTCTCCCGGGTATCAAGAGAATTCATGCCACTAGACTAGAGGAGTCTCCACAGATATTTCCCAGATAATTGTACCTCTCTTCTTGGCTTTTCCTGAGGAGGTGAGGGGGATCAATGAGTCACAGTCTTTTCAAAGGACACTGTGTGTAGGAGTATTCTGACATCCATCTGACACTGCCAAAGCATGAACAAGAAGTTCTGTGGGCAACACTGTGGCTTTCTCTTGACTCCACATGTGCCTGACAGTGAATCTCATAATTTTAGTATCTTTCTGCCATCTGGACAGGCTGAGAACTTGTTTAACTGTATCATGTGCCAGTTACTTTTTGCCCGACAGTCATTTCTTCAATGCATCTCTTTGGCTGCATGCAACCAGCCATACCTCACTGGCACCTTCAACGCCCTTCCTAGAAATCTTATCAGTTAAATATATTGGAACATGGGACTGGGGGTTGGCATTATTCAGCCTCTTCAGGAACAGTACATAATTATTATTCTGTCTGTGTCTATGTCAAGCCCTGTATATTCACAAACACACCATTCATGCAGCAAATACCTGAGTGTCACAGCACACAAAAGCCACCTTCAATTCCTGTGGGCAGTCCCAGGTAAAGAGGACCTGGGATGTGCTGGTAACTTATACACAATCACACTGCAAGCTTGTGACCTCTGTAGCTCTAGCTTAGGTTACAAACTTTCCATTGGAGCAAACTCACTTTCTTCCCATTTTAAAAATCTGTGATGTCTTTGACTCATTGTTGTGGTTTGGATCTGGAGCCTCCCCCAAAAGCCTCACGTACGTGTGGCTACTGTGTAGTGTTGTGAGGTGGAGCCTGGCTGGAAGGGGCGGATGCTTGGGGCTTGATCTGGACGAGCATGTGCTGGTTCTGCCCTTCTCCCCAGAGTGGTCTCTATTTTGCCATGTTGTAAGGATCTGTCTCCAGAGCTCTGGCTATGAATTGGCTACAGCTGTATTCACAACATGAGATTCCATCACTTTCCAGCAGTCCACCTGTGAAGGGACTGTGAATGTGACACTCTGAAACTGAAAGCTAAAAAAGTCTTTCCCTGCTAAAGTTGTGGATGTCAAGTATTAAGTCACAGTAATCAGAAAGTAACTAAGACACTCATGTGTTTACACTGCAGAAAAAGAAAATGTGGACGAAGTTCCTAAATCAGGGTGGATAAGTGGAAAAAGAAATAGTTACACAGCCCTAATATTCATTCAGTTACCCCTCAACTGTCTATGTGGGGCACTCCCACGATCCAGGGATGAAAAAAATTGGACAATCTCTGCTCCCATGCACCAGAGGCCTAAATATGCTTTGACCACATGGCCAAACTTTCCTCTTGAAGAACTTCCTTATTTCACATGCAAGTTCTAAGTTAATATCTGAGTTCTCTGTTGTAGCTCAAAAGTAATCTGTGTCAAAGCAGGAACAAGGGACAGGGGTTCTTGGAGGGACTTGTGTTCTTTTCTTTTCTTTCTTTTCTTTTCTTTTTCTTTTCTTTTCTTTTCTTTTTTTTTTTTTTTTTGAGACAGGGTCTTGCTCTGTAGCCCAAGCTGGTTCTGAACCCACTGGTATAGCTTATTGGACTCAGGACAATCTGCCTGCCTCAGCCACCCTAGTGCTAGGATTTCAAGCATGTGCCACCATGCTCAGCTTTATGTGGTGCTGGGAAATCAAACTCAGGGCCTTGTGCTTGCAAGGCAAGTGCTTTAACCGCTGTGCCATTCCTCTAGCCCTGGTAGTGGTGTCCTTTAACTCCATTTGTCAATGAGACGACTGACACATATGAACTCGTAGAGCTTGCCAGGCCACACTGGTAGTTATGGCAGGTGGAGGGGAGGGGTGACAGATCTTTGGTTTCAACAGCAAGGCCCTAGATGCACACTAAAGCTCACATAACCTCTGGAAGTGACAGGTTATGATCCCCTGACAAAGGAGAAAACTGAGACTTAGAGGGTAGATCGATAACTATTCAGAGCTGGGATCTGAACTAAGAGCTCTCAGGCTCTGACCTCACATCCTTCCCACTGTGACTCACGTCCTCTGAAGAGCAAAGCTCCCCGCAGCTCTTGTTGCAGCCTCGGTGGCACCTCGGAGGAGGTCTGGATGCCTGTCCCATACACGGAGGGGCTCGGAGCAGCCGGTCCAGGTTGGCCCCTCTGCAGCGTGTGTCCGGCCATCCTTCCCAAGGAGGTGTGTTCTGGTCAGTGGAAACTGTCCAAGTACAAACAGAGCCGGCACAGCCTGGGTACTCCTGGGCCATGGGGCCCAAACTTACTGACACACACAATCAGCTAAGTGGTCTTTAGGGGTAACTTCAGTGCAAAAACTATGCTGCAGGGCAGAGGGAGCTGCCTTGGTGCAAATCAGATAGATAGCAGAAGGGGGGAACCTGACGGTGTGACCTTGGCTGGGTGTACCCCTCAATTCTCTTCTAGATGGGACAGGAAAATAGCCCCAATTTCATATTTTTACACAACTGAAGCTAGATAATATGAATATTTGTTGAGCACTGGGCTCACAGTAAGACAACCCAAAACACCAGTGATGGCGATCAATAACAGCAAGCCTGCGGGTGTTAGCGAAGGGCTGGGAGATCTGTGCATCCAGAAACAGTAATGTCACTAAGAATACCACTCTGTACTAACAAGCACACAGCTTTTATTTTGCATGAGAAGCTGGCCTAAGTGCCTTACAGACACCGACTCCAGCCCCCAGAACAACCCTCTCGGGTTAGGGATGTCATTATCCCTATATCCCAGACGGAGAACCTGAGGCACAGAGAGCTTACACGCCTGATCCAAGGTCAAAAGAGATGGCTCTGGGAGATGAATCAGGCAGACCGGACAGCCCAGGGCTTCACCGTGACTCAAGCACTAGACCGCTGGCACCAGGAGGCAGCGTCTGCAATTGCAGCCGGCTAGTTTCTAAGCCTGGTCGGCTGAAGCACTTTAAACAGCAGCAAAGAGCGATGCTTGGTTTTCCGATTTATGCCTGGGTGGGAGAAACCCGGCCCTGCGTTGGTTCCAGCTGCCACATTCCTGCCGCCTTTGGGCAAAGGCACAGGCTTGCAAGGCCTGGCAGTTCGCAGCGGCCCTCACCACCTAGCTGCCAGCTCAGGGGAGACTCCGCGCTTCTCAGCTGGCCCTCTCTTTAAACAGCCCGCAGCTGCTCCTGAGGTCGCTCTGTGGCCAGGACATGGTGGAAAAGTTCACACTTAAACAGTCCACTTAAGAGGATTTGAAAGAAAAAACAACAGAAGCAGGTGGAAGAGACGTGGCCCCGTCACCTCTGGCCCCGAGTGCTGCATCCACAGCTGGAGAGACCCAGGCACACCAGTAAGGCTGGACCATAAACCCCACTGCGCATAAAAGCACTGCGCTGGGGTGGGTGGGTCGGGCCTGGCTGCCACCTCTGCTCTGAACTGGATGCAAAGAACCAGCACTGGGAGACAGGGATGGAGTGTGCTGTGAGTGAGCAGCGAGGGGGGTGAATGGGGGGAGGATGAGAGCGAGAGTCGAGGGAGGACTGGGAATCCACCAGGCAAGTGGCCCGTCCATGCTGGACTCTACTGTCCAGTATACTTGCTACCCACGGGACCAGGGGATCAGGAGGGGCAGAGCCTTGCAAGTCGGATGACCTGCCTTCTTGCAAAGCTGGCTCTCCTGTCCATCCCCATGGACACAACAGCTCCAGAATCTGCCCTTCTCAGTGGCTGTTGGTTTACATCTTGGGTCCTCACCTCCTGGGAAAATAAGAGCCTGAGAACAGAGGGGGCCCGGATAACACAGCCAGGCCCCGAGCCAACCAGGACTGTTCATCTGTCTCAGGCCGTCTAGTCCGCCCAATCCAAATGACCAGTCCTTCAGGACATTGCACATCACCCCTTTGGGAAAGAGTTTTGGGGTAACATTCTAAATGCTTTTGAGGAAGTGCTGGCCACTTGATACACAGGGTTGTAAACTGGGTGATTAATCTTCCCTGTTTGACTAGGACAAAGGGGGCTTTGAGTTTCGGGGCCAGCTAAGAGTTGTCACCCTGGTTATGTAAAAGTAGCCAACTGGGATACAGAAGGCAGGAAGTCACCCTACAGTAATCACATACTGATGTCTACGGTGACTACTGAAGTCATTTTGTCTCTTGATGTCACAGCAAAGGAAAACGATTTGTTTCCGATTCCTTTTCTAAAACAATGGTGACAACAGAGTTGCCACCTTTGGTTCCAGGATTCCTTTCACCCACTCACATCTTTTCTGTCACAATCATGCCAGTCAATAAAACAGCAGCCAAAATATTAAGTCCCCAATGAGAGCAAAATAAATAAGGCCATATACCTAATTTCAAGCCAAGCATGTCTTTTCATGGAAGCCAGCATCTGAGATTTATTTTTAAACATCTAATTAAACTTTTGGAAAAAAAAAAAAAAAACCTCTCCACTTTCCTCAAAATTACTGAATTTGGTTTGGCCAAAGAAAGGGCAGTTTTATTTCTCACCTGTAACATTTTTTGTTGTTATTGTTTTGAGACAGTCTCTTTTTTTAGTCCAGTCTGGTTCTGAGCTCCCTATGCAGCCCAGGTTGGCTTTGAACTCATGACAACCCTCCTGCCTCAGCCTCCACGCACTGGGATTACAGGTGTGTGCCACCATACCCAGCTATTATGTGATTATGTGGTGCTGGGGGATTGAACCTGGGGCCTCACACTTCCTAGGCAAATGCTCTGATCACTGAGCTATGCCCCCAGCCCTCCATTTTTTTTTTGAAGAGCACATATATAAGTAGATTTAGTCCATGATATGTTAGAAGCATACAACATCTATTTCCTGGGAGCTCACTGCTTGGAATGGAAGGGATGTCTACTTCTCCCTAAAGTTTGTTTTGCATGGAATGGAATTATAATTCTCATCACAATGTAAATTATTGGTAGTATGCTCCAAAATGTTTGCTTACTGATTCTAATAAAAATGCTAGTACAGGACGGGGTGTAGCCCAGTGCTTAGAGCACTTGCCTAGCATGCACAAGGCCCTGGGTTTGATTCCCCAGCACCATCTAAAGATAAGCCAGGAGCAGAGGCTGAGGCAGAAGGTTTGCAGTGAGTTGAGGACCAGCCTGGAATACAGACTGAGACCGTATCTCAAACAAAACAAAGCAAAACAAAAACCCCAAGGGCTGAAGAATAGTTCCAGCAGTTAAAGCACTTGCCTAGCAAGCTCAAAGCCCTGAGTTCAATTCCCCAGTACCACATAAACTGGGTGTGCTAACACACACCAGTGATCTCAGCACTTGGGAGGCTGAGGCAGAAGGATTGCTATGTGTTCGAAGCCAGACTGGGCTATGTAGTGAGTTCAGGACCAGCCTGGACTACAGAGTGAGGTCCTGTCTCAAAATAAACAAACAAATAAATGTCTTCCTAAAGCGTCAACTCTTTTAATTTCTGAACTTATGAACTGTTCCTAATAGCCATTGTTCAACCACCAGTTTTGTTTTAACTCACAATAACAAAAAGTTTGGCTATTTGTATCAGAATTTTTTTTTTTTTTTAGAACCTGAAGCTCCTGTAACAGGTCACATGGAACAATAGATGCTATTTAATGCCATTATTTTTTTTAAAAAGAAACAAAGATGAAAGATATTTTATAATGAATATGCTAGGTTTTTTGTTTTGTGTTTTTTTGTCCTCCTGGAATTTCCTGTCTTCCTGGAAAGGTGTGGCCTCTGCAAACTTGTGGCCCCTGTAATCAGGCTGACATTAGAGGTGGTGTCACCAAAGGAATAGCCCCAAAACAGAAGAGAACAGACTTATTCTCAAATCCCAGCTGTGTGAACTGTGTGGGAGCTGTAAGGCATTAGGATAAGCTGCTCTCTTTTTTTTTCTTTCTTTCTTTTTTTTTTTTTTGATAATTGAGAAGCAACTGAATTACCTGGCCTATCTGAACTCTTCACATATTGAATTTAAAATTTAACATGCATTTTCAATATAGTGTTCTAATTTGCCTCACATATAATGGAGCTGACCTTTGAGCTTGTATCTCACAGTGCGTTTTGTCAACACATAACTGCAAATAGTCAAATAATCTCTATCAAATAATATAAATGTAGTAAATAGAGATTTGGCTGAAATTTTGAGTACTGACTGTTGATCAGTCCATGGGGGTTTCCATCGCTTTTTTATTTTTTTCATCTTTTGTCAGGCTGGCGGTGGGGGGGTGGGGGGGTGGCTCAGTGGTTTAAGCACTTTCCTAGCAAGAGCAAAGCCTTGAGTTTGATTCCCCAGCACCATATACACTGTACATGGTGGCACACACTTGTAATCCCAGCGTTTAGGAGCCTAAGGCAAGAGGATTGCCATGATCTTGAAACTAGCCTGGGCTCCATAGTAAGTATAAGAACAGCCTGAACTACAGAGAAATATCCTGTCTCAAACAAAAAAATTTCTGTAATATTTTTGTTGTGATTTAGAACAAAGAGGGAAAAATTTATACATGACTATGTGCCCAGGTACTCAAGTAGATATTCCACTGTGAGGTATTCCATTGCACCTAGGGAGTGCTGAGCTCCACTCTCAGGTCTTTGTTTATATAAAGCCAGGATCTTGCTGAGTTATCCAGACAGGCCTTGAAATTCGTCATTCTCCTGCCTTAGCCTCTTGGACAGCTGGGACTACAGGTGTGCACTACCAGGCCTGGAGCCAGCAGCTTCACCTGTAGTAAGAATTGGAGATAATTAGACATTCCTCTTTGGTCAGGTCTGATCTCATAGTCTAAGCTCTTTCTAATCCTCTGCAAGACAGGTCTATTTTCACTAAAGATGTGAGAATATATAACTTTGCTGTGAAAAATCTCTTACAAGAATTATAGATGTGTATAGTGTTGTGAATCCTACTTTCAGCTTTAAAAAATCATATTTTCCTTTAGTATGAATACTGGAAGTTTTTTTCTCTATAGCCAAAGTAGGAGACTTTCATTTCCAGAACAGCAAAGTCCTTCTTATTGGAATAACTGGAAAAAAAGAAGGAAAGTAAACATTCAGGGGAAAAAATGTGAGAGAAAGAAAAAGATACTTTGATAGCCTTACATCCACTAATGCATGCTTGTACACGCCTACCGTGGACCTCAGCGTGAACTCAGCTACCTGCTGCCTCACGTGCAGGCCTTCCCCACGCCTCCAGTTCAGCTGATCCAGGGCCGAGCCCCTAACCTGCTCTTCCAACTTACTGCCTCTGCAGCTGCCCCATCCCCTCCCGATAGCTCTTCACCTTTCTAATTGCTGAGGGGAAAAAAACCTGTGGAACAATCCTGAACCTCTCACTTTCTTCCTTCCTATTCCTCATCTGCCTCACCAACAAACCCTGTCCTCTCTGCCTTCAAAACACGTTCCTCCACCCACCAGCCTCACCCTGGGCTCCCCGCTGTCTTCCCGCTCCATCCTGCCCTCCCAAGACCAACTTGGCACCGCAGCCAGGGATGGGATGTCTGCAGCAAGACACTCCCACCATGGGGGTTCCCTTTTTCCTCAGACTTGAGGCTTGCTGTAGCCCGGGACCTGCCCTTGGTCCTTCTGCCCGGATGTTCTCCACCTGGGACCGCATGTCTGTGTGGCTGCCCCTCATCCTCCCAGATGGTTACTGGCGGTCCCCATCCCCAGTTACCGTGTCTAATACACAAACTTCTCTCGATCCCATTTCTGATTCTTTTACACTTCCTGTCCCTCCCCAACACTTAGTTTTGCTTCTCCATTCAATTTTGTCACTGTTGTCTGGCATTCTTATTTTACTATTTATCCTGGTCACTGTCTGCCTACCCCCACTGGATTTGTCAGCTATACAAGAGCTCAAAATTTTCTGTTTAGGTCCCTTGAACAATGCCTGGATGGGAGGTACTTCATGTTCAGTAGGTGACTAAAGGAGGAAGAGAGGGAGGGAGGAAGAAAGAGAAGAAGGAAGGGGAAATGGAAGGAAGGGGCCACAGGCCTCTCCTGGGGCTCTTCCCAGGTCCTAGAAGCTCTAAGCCACCATGGACCTGTCGGGAAGACATCCAAGACCTAGGTGCAGCCTGTGTGTGCTGCCGGCCTCTCCTGAGGCCCTTTCAAGGTCCCTGCAGCTTATGTGCCTCCAAGGACCAGCCTAGAATACCTCCCAGGCCTAGGTCTATCCAGCTCTGTGCCACACCCACTCAGAGGCTGCACCAAGCCAAGGTCTATCGGGTGCCATACAGGATCTCTGCCTGAAAGCCTACCGGGCCCACCCATCTGTCTAAAAGCTACCAGGTCCAGGCGGAAATAATGGCAAGGACAAACAGGAAACGCCAGGATCAGTAGCTGAGGAGAACTCACCAGACTGTGAGGATGTTTGCACCCAAATAGTACAGGAGGGCGACTAACTTTCCTTTTTTATTATTTTTTATTCTGTGTTTTGATAAGGGTTCCTCTGGATTCTAGTGATGTTGTGGTTGTTGTGTTCTGTTCTTGCATTTCTTTCTTTACCTTTCTTTGGTTTAGTTTCTTTCTTTTCTTTTCTTTTTCTTTTTCTTTTTTTTTTTAAGACAGGGTCTCCCTTTGTAGCCTAGGCTGATCCTGAACTCACTATGGAGCCCAAACTGGCCTTGGACTCACGGCAATCCTCCTGCCTCATTTTCCCAAGTGTTGGGATTACGGGTATGTGCCACCACACCTGCCTTACACTTTTCCTAAAACTGACCATGTTTCCTCAATGTTTCTCTCTTCTTCTTCTTCTTCTTCTTCTTCTACTACTACTACTACTACTACTACTACTACTTCTTCCTCCTCCTCCTCCTCCTCCTGTGGTCCACGCTGGTCCTGAACTCAATGCAGAGCCCAGGCTGGCCTTGGACTCACAGCAGTCCTCCTGCCTCAGCCTCCCACATGCTGGGATTACAGGCGTGCGCCACCACACCCAGTTTAAGTGGTGCTGGGGAATCGAATTAGGATACTTAGTGCTTGCTAGGCAAGCGCTTTAACCGCTGAGCCATTGCTCCAGCCCCTCTACTTCTTTTTATACTCCTTCTTTGTCACTTTTTTTTCTTTCTGGTGTATGTCCTCCTTCCTCTCCTTTCTTTCCGCCTCCTTTTGTCTCTTTACTTGAAAGTTCCTGGATCTCTTCCCTTCTTGATAAACTATCTAAGCACAGTATCATAAATATTTCTGTAGATCTGGAAGTGACTCTCCCCTGCACCCAAAGTTCTCCCTGACTCATGTGAATCCAGCTTCAGGTGCTCTTCTCTCTATGTTGCTCCCTGGCTGGGAAAGAAGCACTCACAGATCACTCAACTATCATGGGAATACTCTTCTGCTTCCCACTGTATATCTAGGTTATACTACTGATACAATAATACACTTTAATAAGTCAATAATACTTTAACTTAGATACATGGTAAGGGTATATTGCACCTATTAATCATGTGGGTAGAGTGGGTATAGTGTTAATTTAGTTACTAGAATCTGCCAATGAATTGGTAATATTGGATAGTATTATAAATATAAACCTTTATTCAAAGTTTGGACGTTATTATTATCAAAGACCTCCATACCCAAGATATGATAACAAATGCTCTGGCTATAGATCATATATGTTGTATATTCTGTTTTCTCTGTACCAAAGAGTAGAGAAGGTTAAGGTCTCAGCAAAACTCTGAACATTGAGAATACCTCCAAAATTAACAGTTAAACAAATGAAAATAGTTAAAATTCTAAATCTAGAAGATAATCCAAATAACACTGAAGGCAAATTCAATAAATCTATCTCTGAAATATAAAGTCCATCAACAATACTTGAGTTTCAACTCACTACAACAGAACTATGGGGAAGCAAGATACTAAGTCACCAACAAAAAGGCCTAACACTCCAGAAACTGTTAGCAGGGATCTTGAAATAACAGATCCATCCAATAAAGAGTTCTGTGCTTAGAAGCTTACACCAGACACAAAAGAGATATACAGAGAGCTTAAAGCAGACATACAAGGAGTATAAAAAAAAACATTCACGAGTTTGAGGAATTTAAAGAAGAAACAAATAGACAGACAGTGAAAGCAGTTAAAGAAATCAGGCAACAATTTGGCCAAGATATAAAAACAATAAAAACTGAACTCCAAGAAGTGAAAAACTCACAGGAAAAAATAAACAACCAGTTTGAACATTTTCAGAATAGATTAACAAACCTGAAAGATGAAGTGGATAAGCTGGAATATACAGGCAGTGAAGAACA